>RDRW01000216.1:130000-160000 GCA_007896445.1 Puccinia hordei | reverse complement strand
AAGACTGTCCCTCACAACCAAAATGTCATCCAGCACAACTACGAGGCCATCCACAAGACACTTGGGGCAGAGGGCCAAGCAGAGGTGGCTTGACTGGCCTCTCTTGGTTTGCAACCACAGGCAATTGCCCGGCAGCTGAGTACGACTGAGGGACGGTTTGTCACGAACCTGACAATTTACAACACGAAAGCAGTGCAGAAGATAGAGCGGAGGGCTGGCAACACCCCCATCAACCATCTTCTACGATGCCTCAAAGGCTCCAACTGGGTTCACAATGAAGTTTACGATGATGACGGAAAGCTCCTCTACCTATGGTTTGCGCACCCTGGATCAATGTTGCTCGCTTGCAAGTTCCATCATGTGGTTAATATTGACTGCACCTACAAGACCAACCTCTGCAAGTACCCCTTACTGCATGTTGTTGGCCAGACCTGCACAAACAACTCCTTCTCAATTGGATTTTGTCTCATGAGGAATGAGAAAAATGCGGCATACTCTTGGGCTCTGAATAAGTTGAAGTGAGTGTGGTGATTGTCTTTTTTAGTATGAGATTGATAATCTGATGGTAATTCTACATACACCTATCAATTCTTGCAGGTTGGTATGGGAACCAGAGAGCTCTCCAAAGGTCTTTGTGATGGACAAAGAGGTGGCTCTCCGAAAGGAAATTGCGGAGCACTTCCCAAATGCAACCTCAAACCTATGCGCCTGGCACATTGATTGGAACATTGTCACCAACTGCAAACAGGCTTTTGCATCCAAGGCAGACGAATGGACAAATTTCATGAAGCTATGGCACAAGGTTACATACGCTCCAGACAAACCCTCATTTGACACAGCTTGGGGAAAGCTTCAGGTGGACCTCAGGGAACGAGCAAATGTTCTGGAATACCTTCAGAACCATGTTCTGCCCTTTCGCAAACAATTCATGTCTGCATGGGCTGGTAAAACCCCGCACTTGGGGAATCTGAAGTCATCTAGAGGTGAATCAGTTCATAGCTGGCTCAAAACATACGTGACATCTGGCAAGATTGAATTTGCTACCCTTTTCCTAACCATTTCATCAGCTGTGGAATGGCAACTGGACAAAGCACAGGTCACGATTGGCCATGAAATAATCAAAGGGCTCGGACTCCCAAATTTTTTCAAGCCGCTTCACACCAAGATCTCAACCCATGCCCTCAAATTGGCAATCGGAGAGTACAATAAGTACTTGAAAATGAAGAAGGCCAAACGTGATGATCCGGTCAGGCAGTGCACGGGGAACTTCAATGCGGGAATGGGGGTCCCATGTGCACACTTGATTGAAAAGTTGCTTGAAGAGAAGGGTGATGTGGAACCAGCTGACTTTCATCCCCAGTGGCAATTGTGTTACAACCCAGATGGACCAGTCAGTGTATAAATCTGCCCCCTCCTCCATAAACCATTGGCTAATCCTGTTTGACCTTGCTGAAATTACAGAACCTTGATGAGGAGCTGTATAACTTTGACAATGATTTTGAGGCGCTAAAGCAGGAGATCTTGGAATCTCACCCCTCCACAGCTTTGCCGGAACTGATGAAGAATTTGTGTTGAGTTGTTGCAAACACACATGTGGTCCCACTGATTGAGCCAGACCCCATCAGACAAACAACCAAACCAAATCGACCTTGGAAGAAGAAGAATGGAAGCCGCCGTGTGCAAACCCGAGATCCTACTCAGGCGGAAATCGTGGAGTCTCAGATTGAAAAGGCACAGACAGCCAAAGGGAAACAGCGCAGAAGGACCAGGAGAATTGAGCGGGGCGGAGAAGGTTGGAAGAGTCGCAAGAAGATATCTCTTCATCAATGGAAGACCCTGATGAGCTGCCCACCTTGGCCAGACTGACCGCCCCAAAACCGCAAGGCCGACCAAGAAAGGCTCCCAATCCCGCAACATCTTCTGAAGAAGACAATCAGAGCCCACCGTGTGTGGCCAAGCGCCAAGGCCGACCTCCAAAGTCTCAGCTACCATCTACGTATGCAGCCAACACAGACCACCAACCAGGCCGCACGTCACATAAGCGGAAAGCAAGTCCCCCCACTTCCGACCGGCCCAAATCCCAACGCCGTATGGAAGAAAAGCCCTCAGTATCATCTGCATTGAGTCAGATGTCTTTGGCAAAAGGGAGCTCTGCAGAAGGCAGTCATTCTGGGTCATCTAGTGGAGTATCAGACTCATCCAATGATCAATCTGATGGCAGTGATGGAGACCCCTTTGGGTCTGAAGGAGATGCATGTGAATTTGCAGAGGACAATCTGATTGATATGCCTCTTGCCGGGACTTCAATGTCAAATTCCCTGGTAAGCCCCTTTGATCAAACCAACAAGATTCTCCTAATAGTGATTGGCCCTGATGTATTTTTGCAAATCAGGATGCTATTCCTATGTTGCATACGGAAGGTGATTTTCAGGCCAATGACAGGCCACCCACTTTTGGAGGTAAATTCAAGGGTTAGGATGAGCCCATTCAATGAGTCAACATTATAACTGATTGGCTTTTCTGGTTGAATTCAGGATGAAAATATGGTTGTCAAAAGTTGTCCCACCTTAGGGACACTGGCTCAAGCCTCCAAAGGGGTTCTGTCTGATAAATCAGTAAGTGAAAATAGCGTGATTTCATAATGATTACTGATGAGAGCAAAGCAATTTACTCACTCTCTTGTGCTTATGCTGAATTTGCCCTCATCTCCCCCAGGTTGAGGAGTTACCTCCTTGGGTCATTAAGTATGTCCAATCAACTTATAACCCCAAAGGCAATAACAACTGTGGGTATTCTTGTGTGGCACATACATTGGCTGCTGAAAAACCTGAGGACCCGTATTCTAGAGACAATGGGTGGTATCAAGTGCGATTGGACATGTTACACGAGCTGAACACCAACAGGGCACTTTGGACAAGGAAGCTAGGTGGACCAGATATGTTTGAGAAGATCTACAACAGCATTCACGTGGAGGATCCCAAGGGACCAGTGCCCACTTCCAAGTGGTTGGGCAGGCTTGATGGTGGTCCTATTCTGGCTAATGCATACAATAGGCCAGTGGTGTTCCTCACAAACAACCAAGCAGCTGGCTGCATGACGTTTCTCACTTCAACGGTTGCACCCGACCCCAAACCAGCCAGCCCAATCTACCTTGCACTAATTAACGGGAATCACTGGATACATTTTATAGTCAAGCGTGGCCTAGTACCTTTCCCTCCACCGTCCATACCTAGATCATTTCCAAAGAGCCAAGCTGCTGGTTGGTTGAGCATCATTGAACCGGCCACACTTCTTTACTCCAAAACTTGCAAGCCAATGTAACACCCCTCCTCTGATTTGTAATTACTATATTAAATTGGTTCCCATAAATAAAAGTAGAGTAACGGCTGTCAACATTACTCCTGAATATTGTCAGCCTCCTTGATGCCAAAGACAAGTCTTTCTAGCTACAAGTGGTGCAAGGATATAAGGAAAGAGTGATATTGCTCTGGGTAAGGTTTTAAGGTTATAATTCCCAAATAAAACAGGGGAATTGTGACGTAAAATTTAGATGAAAAATAGGAAAAATAGGAAAAATAAGGTAATAATTATACTAAATAAATTTAATATAATTAAAACCAGAGGGGCCTGATAAATCAGGGGTAGTTTAGATCCCTCTAAGGTATCTTGCAAATAAATTGCAGAGGATGTAGGTACCTTGAAAACTGGGGCCTGTTCACACAGGGGTGGCTTAATCCCAGGAAAGGAAAGTGGGGAATATCTTCAAGAAAAGGGTTATTACTTACTGGTAATAAACCTTGAGGGATCTTGGGGATATTCAGGGTGAAAATGGAAAGTTGTGGGCGCTTTGATTGATGGATGTTGGAGCTGGATGGTCACTGTGAAGATGTTGGGGAAGACAGAGCTAAAGAATAACTACTAAGAAGCTTACCAGACTGTTTCATAAGGATGTATATCTAATAATACGTGGGTTGGGTATAAACAAGCTTGAGGAGCCTTCTTTGGGCGGGTGAAGAGCTCCTTAAATAGTCTTGAGTTCCCTCTGGGGACCCTGTAGGTATTATTGGCCAACTTGTGGAATCTTTGGACCACATTTTGGCCATTTTTGGTTTCTTGGTGACACTTCAGCAGCCCCTGCTTTGAATACACATCACCTATTGATTTTATTAGTTTATTTATTTCTTTATGTTGACTTACAGTCTGTAGTACATTAGTACTGGTTGTTATAGATTAATACTAGTGGCGGATTTGTATTTATAATGAGCAAATAATAATAATATCTAATATAATTAATCATGTAGTCCCCAGTACTCTTCATTACATATGTAACATATGTAAAGAAGTTAATGGCACTTGATGCTTATATGTATATGAGTATATAAGCATGAAGTAAGGTAATCATACTTTTAATTGATCATTAATACAATTTTCAGTTGTTAGTATCATATCATATGTATAATAAGTTTTAGTTGCACACCAAGACTGACACCTATAATGTAGGAAAAAGATAAACCAAAAGGAAAATAATGTATCATTTGGATGGAAGTGATCAACAGAACATGCAACATGTAGAGCTGGAGACACAGGATAAGAGTTAAATACCATACAAGTCAGAAGTGATAGTTGGACAAAGCTATTTCTATATCTTGAGAACAAATGTGGAGTAGGTGGTGAGTAGAAAAGTAGTGGTGAAATTCTTTGTAGGTTCTTTCCCAATCCACTTGGGGGAGTCCACTCTCACCAATCTTGTCAAAGCCCATAGCACACAAGAAGTCCAGAAAATATATACAAAGATTGTCTAAAGTTTGGTGGGGCATTGGGAGAGTAATACCACCATCCACCTTTTGTTTAAGGAATTTGGCCCCAAATTCTAGCAAGGCTGAAGCATTGGAATTGCTGGCAGTCTGTCTGTTGAATGTGAAGACCGATGTTGGACCAAAAACGAGCAGACCAGCTAGCATCTGAATCTGAGAGGGTGTATTCCTTGTGGAGCACTCATCCGTCCTTGTATGCTTTGGAAGTGGCCGGGTAAAGTCGGATATGCTGCAGATATACGCCAGAGCTGACATTGCCCCCACAAGGTGCTGTGACACCAGCATGAGGCCGCCAAGGTTTGGTGAATTGGCATCGAATGTCCCCAGGTTCTCGTAGGTTCGTTGGAAGCCCCAGTGAGCAGAGTGGACCTTTATTGTATCTAGTGGAAGGGGTTCCCATTGGGCGCCCTGCTGTTCGAGATGACGAAAAGCCCAGCATTGATGTAAAGCAGATTTGAGTCGGAGGTATGCCGTGTCAGGAGGAGAGATGAATGATGCCATGTTTGTAGCCAGTGTGTGTACCTGAGTGTGGTTGGTTATCGTCTTGCTTTTGTTGGCCCGGACAACTTCAATCTGATCCATGTTGATCATGT
The DNA here is from genome assembly GCA_007896445.1 of Puccinia hordei. NCBI lineage: Eukaryota > Fungi > Basidiomycota > Pucciniomycetes > Pucciniales > Pucciniaceae > Puccinia > Puccinia hordei. Next base: position 154,593 of record RDRW01000216.1, on the reverse strand, counting down.
CATGAGTGATCAGAGACATTGAAGTAGCAGGGTGGAGGATTTTTTCTTAACCGCACGACAAAAATTAGTCAGTGTCATTTTCAATTAAATAGATAGTAACTAGGAGAATTACCTGATTTGCAAGCAGCCAGAGTTATTGTAACATCCCGCCACACTCTTTCCTTGAAATTGTGGTCCATTGGGCCATGACGAGAGAGCATATGGGGGAGGTGATTGAGGACATAGGCAATGTTCTTTATCATCTTCTCAGCTGATGTGAAGGACCATGCAATGCCACGCGCCAAATCCTTGTTCAAGTTTTCTACCACTGATCTTGGAAGCAGTGGGCCTGGTAAAGATAGTTCCACAGCTGCAACAGACAGACAGACATGAGTTCAAGAAGTGTTTAAGGAGAGGGGGATGACTCACATGCATCCCGTGTGGACCTTGCAGGGCGAGGAGGGCCTGTTGACCTCTTGCTGGGGTTTGAACTAGAGCTGGGCATTGAACTGGAACTGTCCACTGCACTAGTGTTTGCGGTGCGGGGGATCTTCATGCCTTTCAAGTGTTCGGCCGTTATGACAGTTGGGTGAGGAGTGAATAGGTGGCTTGGGAAGTTTGGGCCGGTTTCCCTTGGGTCAATACGCACAATCTGTTGATGAGAGGTAGAGTGTTGATGAGAGGTAGAGGAGCCCTGTTGAGGGACTGGGCTTCCACCACATGAGGGAGGATTGTCTGGACTTGGGGTGTGATGCCGGGATTTTTTGGATGTAGGATCATTGGATGTAGGATCAACAAATATTGCAGTTGGATAGCGGTAGCGAGCCCGGCATGGGTGACTCTCAACGATAGTGGAATGTGGGTGTGGGGCTGCACAATTGATTCCCAATTCTTCAGGGTCGGTTTCCCCCTCGGCATCCGGGTTGTTTATATTTTCATCACGGTTTTGAGATAAGTTATGCAAGGCTCCTTTGGCATTTTGGGATTCCATGGCAGTAGTTATAGCATCAAGGTAAGCCTCATTAGAGGTGGTGAGAAAGGTGCTTTCTCCTTTGCTGTTGCGCCTGGGTGATCTTATTGGGTGGATGGGGCCATATGCCGGGTTCATAACGTTGGGCAAGCCGGTGTCAAATGGAGCGGGTTTGTTGTCCCATTGAGCTGGTATGTTGTTAATTTGAGTGGGTTCTGGTGTGCGATGAAGTGTTGGTGCCACATTGTTTGCTGAGAGAAAATCTGACAGTGGTGGAGCGGTTGTTTGAGGTGGTGGGAGGTCTTTGGGAAGATCAGGAAACCAAGGAATGAATCGGGTGAGGTTAGGAGGTGGTTGGTTGACGTTAGGAGTGGAATGTAGGATGGTTTGGCTAGCTGGGGGGTCAAACGTGTTTGTTGGAGCTGGGCAAGTTGAGGACTCATGACCCTCATCGTCTGACTACTCGTATTCGGCTTTTATTTTGTTGGCGAGAACTTCCAGATACTTGTATTCCTCGGGACTGCATGCGGGATGCTGAGCAAGCTCAGTGCATTTTGCCAGAAGTCCAAACCTGATTTGCAGTGTTTTGGGGTGGAAAGTGGTAAGCAGGAGGTTTATTGTCATACATCTGATGAGGAAACAGTACTTATGTGATTGTTCATGACTACCAGACATTTTTGTTGCGTGGAAATACATCTAAAGTTTGATGGAGGAGGAGAAAACGGTGTTGCTGTTGGTTGGATTGCAAAGTAAAACAGATGTCAGCTGCTGCTCCTGGGATTAAGTACCTTGTGCAGTGGGAATACAAGAAAGGGTAATATCAGCCCTTGCGGGGGGTTTGGGGGGGCACTTTGGGTGTTTAGGGGGCTTAGATGGGGGACTTGGGGCCTGATATGCATCGATGGGCATTTCCCGGGGCCCTTTAGGCCAAGATGTGTCCCTTGCACATTTTTCCGGGGCCTTGGGTGCAATGGGGGGCTTGGGAGGGGGCCTAGTGGCACATTCACATCTTGAATGTGTCCATAGGGGCCACTGGTTCTAGTTGGCCCCTTTTGGCCAGGCTGTCAGCCTGGGTGTGGAACTAACCGTGGTTATGGGTTGTAACTAAGGTAGGTTGATGATTTAAAGTGGTTTGGGTAATGGTTTAAGTCCTGTAAAAAGGTACTTCCTCAATCAGTAAGTCTTGTCTGAGAGGCTTGCTCTAATTGCTCTAATTAGGCGCATCCAAATCAATACAAGGTATTAATAGGCATCCAAGGAGGTACTCACTTGGGTTCGTGGTTTCTACCTTATTGAAGGTAGGTCGTGGCCAATTCTTGAGGTAATAACAGTATTAAACTATAGATCAGAATTGGGGGATTGGTTGGAGAATGAGGAACTAAGCAAGGTAAATAACTCTAAGGTATGTACTGTGCTGGTGTGTTCTAAATATTCTCTGAGGGATAAACAACTGTTTACAGGCTGTTTATATATTGTAAGAGCTCCTCAAGGGGGAACTGTGAGCGCTTCCATGACCTGGGAGGTACTGTGGAACTTCATGGGCAAGACAGATCCTTTTGGGAGGATCTGTTAATGTTTATGATGTGATTTCTACTAAGGCTGTGTTATGGGACACATCTTTGATCAGTAGTCCTTAGTGGGATTGGATCACATCATGACATTTGTATTAATTGATCTGTTATTAATATTAATAAAGTTATTAACTTATAATGATGTCATTTATTATTGGTACATCTTATAAGTATTAATTATTATAATATCAATAAGTTCTTTTATTAATAAGATATTAAATTACATATCTTATGCGTGAAATATTCCAATGTTAAGGAATGTGGGCGTAATCAGAGGGGAAAGAGTGATATCTGTTACTCTGGATATTTCACGTGACAGGGGGGCAAAGGCCTACAAGTTATGTATCTTGTATAACAGGAGTACATATCTTAACCAGAATTATTCATGAGTTTATTAATGAATATATTATTAAAGTATTTATATTAATTAATGTAATTAATGTACTTTAATAATATTAATATTAAAGTAATAATAATGAAGGTATAATAAAAATAATAATAACTACAGCATAGTAATTATTATTAAGGATAATAATAATTAATATTACATGGAGTTATTTAGAATAAATAATGATAATAAATAGTAATAATAAATAGTAATAATAATTAATAAGAATAGTAATTATTATTAGAGATAATAATAATTAATAATCTTTGCAGTTACGTGGTACATGTCAGGTACTGTGATATGTACTCAGTGGCTGACACAGGCCCAGGTGGCCCATCTGGCCCCTTTTGGCTGGCCCATCTGGCCCCTTTTGGCCAGGCCCAGGTGGCCCATCTGGCTCCTTTTGGCCAGGCCCGGCCCCTTTGGCCCAGGCCCAGCTGGCCCATCTGGCCCCTCTGGGCCAGGCCCAGCTGGCCCAGGAGCGGGCAGGGTTTTGGGTGAGGGGCAGGGGGGACGGGGGGCGCGGGGGATTGGGGGGAACGGGGGAAAAGGGGGAGACGGGGGGACATCGACTTACTTGTTGATGTCCTGGCGGCTGGCTTGAGGTTGTCGGGCGGCTGGGTTGTTCCGGCAACTCGGGTTGGTCAATCGGGAAGGGTGGGCTGGGCTGGGTCGTGCGGCGGCCGGCTGGTACGTGGGTTGGGGCGGTCGGTCTGCTGGAGGGGTTGGTGAGATGGTGGTTGGGGAGGGATTTCAGGAGGGGGGGGGAGGGCCAATTGGCAAAGGATGGGGGGAGGGGGCGGGTGGGGGGATGCTTATGTCATGCGTACACTCTGGTGTACGCATGACATCATCATGTATATAGGAAGGGGTGTGCCCCCACCTATATACATTGAATTGGCGTGCGGCTTGCACGCCAATTCTATGTATATAGGAAGGGGCACGCCCCTTCCTATATACATAGGTCAACCGTCCGCCGATCTATGTGTATAGGCAGGGGTGTGCCCCCTGCCTATACACATAAAAAGGGCGTGCGACCCACACACCCTTTTCTGAAGGGGCGGGCGAACCGCACGCCTTTTTCTGATGAGGGTGTGCGACTGCACGCCTGCAGTGTTGCACGCCTGTAAATGGGCGTGCGAACTGCACACCCATCTACAGGCGTGCCCACGCCCAAGGATGGGCGTGCAGCCCGCACGCCGATAAAAAAAAGGCGTGCGGGAAGCACACCTTTTTTTTATTGGCGTGCGTTTGGTGTGGGCATGCGCCGATGGGCGTGCGTTTATCAACGCCCGGCAAAAATATAAAAATAAAATAAAAAATAAAAAATAAATTATTACTCATTTAATAAAAGGTAATAAATGAATAATAATAAGATAAAACAACATAAAATAGCAATATGTAAATAATAAATACATTATTACATAGTAACATAATAATAACTAGACAAATACAATAATAAATATAAAACAATGAATATTTTGATAAATAATTAGATAAGTGAAAATATTATGACATAATCCTGAAGAGCGTTTAAAATAAACTAGGGTAATTCAGCAACAGCACCCCAGAAAACCTAAAACTGCTAGTACTAAAACAACTTAAAAGAATATTATTACTAAGCGCTGAAATAATTATTAGATATTAAAATATAGCATAAAGAGAATAAAGAGAATAAATACATATACAAAACCACAAAATAATAATGCATTTAAATAAGAATAGTATAATATAAATACATATAACAGAAATGATGTAATTTCAATACATGTAAAATACTAGTGACAAGACTATGTTATTAAATTAAATACAAAAAAACCTAAGGATGGTTCAGAGGGACACACCACGAACAGCAGGAAGGAAACAACATGAGAACCTCTCAAAAATAATAATTGAACTACTGTTCAAAACAAATACAATACATCCTTAGTGGGAAAAAGTCTGTTGACAGATCTCTGCAGTCATGCATTCCCAAAGAGCCTGCATGACAGAGATTAAAAAAGAAGCTCTTGAAGCGCCCACATAAAAAAAAATCATTTCACATTGTACACAATACAAAACACTTAAACTCTGACAAGTGTGATCAACAAGTACATATGACATTTAATCAATACATTTTGACATGTGATTGAAATCTTTGATCAACACTTTTAAAAACCTTGTCAGAGGTTTAGAAGCGCCTCAAGATGCCAACAATGGAAAATAAATAGACTGTACCAATAGTAGACAGCCTGTACATATGGAAATTAGACAAATAGCTACATGCAGTTGTAAGAATCACCAACATATCACACCTGTGACATAAACCCATACTGCAAACTCACTCGACTAACTCGTTTCACTCATCAAGACTCAATTCAATCTCATCTTCAACAAACTCGACTTCACTCAAACATCACCGACCACAATCTCTCATACTCATCAGCCCCATCTACCACAATTCACTTCTTCCCTTTTTCTCTTCTCTTCTATTCTTTCTCTTCCCTTCTCTCATTCTCTCTCTCTCTAATATAGTAAATTTTCCTCTACTGTCTGGTGAGATTCTCAACTACTACAATCTATTCTATCTCTTGAACTACCTTGCTGATTCCTCTTCTCCCAGCTCTTGTCTGTCACTTGTGTCCTGTCTCTCCTCATTCTGTCTAGCCTTTAATCACATATTCCTGTGACTCCTGATGTTGGTATATTTCTCTCTTCTTCCTTCTATCTTATATTCTGTTACTTGTTTCTAAAATCTCTTTCTTTCAGTGTGCCGGCTCTGTTTAGAAATTCAGTCATCAATTCAATCTTTTTTTAGCAGTTATATTAAATCTTAATCCCTTCCTTTTATTTTTCCCATAGCCAAAAATGCATCCAGTGTTTCGCCATCAGGACTCCAGAAAGAAATTTAAGAAGCCCTTCTTTCCCCTGTATTTTTATTCCTCATACTTTAATATATATACTACCATTCTTATCCACATATCACCATAGCTCCACTATTGTTAATCTGTCTGGTACTGAGTATCTATTCTTTAGCCCCTCTTTACTCCCTTTAAATTGCCCAGTTTCCATCCAGTCATCCCAACAACCTTTCCAAGCGCTTCCAACTGTCCAATTTCCCCCTTGAAGAACCTCAAGACTGTTAAGGTATTGTTACTAGTAAGTAGAAACCCCTTTCTCTTGAGATTCTCCACTATCTTTATCCTGGGATATCAACAACCCCTGTTTTCAGGCCCCAGTGTTTCCAGGTACCTAAATCCTCCGCTTTCCAAGATACCTTTGAGGGATTGAACCACCCCTGATTTATCAGGCCCCTCTGGTTTTTAATTATATTAAATTTATTTAATATAATTAATTATATCTTTCTTACTAAAATCCCCACATTCCACATATCCTGTTTGGAATTACCCCTCATATAATTCATCCCAGAGCTTTCTGCTCTTTATATCTTATTTTTGCACCTTGTGTAGCTAGAAGGATTACTCCTTGGCATCACAGAGGCTGACAACAAGGACAAGAGAAAAGGAGAAAAATGGAACAGAATAAAAGAAAGATGATCACACATTCCACAGATCAGAATTTGATGAGGTTGTTAAAGGTGTAAGGAAGGGGATAGAATGGGATGCTCAGTCTGAGAAGGTGATAATAAGAGTAAAGTGTTGGGATGATAACATCAACAATTTCATCATTTTGGATTGATGACAGTATTAATTTACAAGTCTAATTCCCATTGTATTCTGGATTAAATGATTCTTTTTCTTGAATTTTTTGATGAAGTCTTGAGTCAATGATTATGATTCTTGAGTTGATTGATGAAAAATTATTTGAAGATTTTGATCCTGAAGTTTCTGAAAGATGGAAAGACAAGGGATCCGGATGAAGCAGTCCTTTTTTCATTATTCTGCAATTGATGTCATTGTTTCTGTGCATGCACCAGCAGAGAATCAGAGAACTTGAGAATTCATCAAAGATGAAATTCTGTTGAGTTAATCATTGTCTTTTCTCATCTCATTTATTTTCTTTGCTTTATACATGTCACATGTAGTTTCCTCTCATGTCACACACTTGTAGTATACCTGAGGCAGCACTCGTGGAAGATCCTCTTTCCTCATCCTTCCACAATCAAGAATCACTCACCCACCTTGTGCTTGCTGCTCTCAGCCCTGTCTAGCTCATCCATCAAATTCAAATTCCATTCAAGGCTAATCTGGAAAAGGGTTATTTGATAGCTTCAATGATACTGTTGAGTCGCCAGTAAAGGTAGTCCCTAGATTTGAGAGCTTATTTGTGTAAAACTCAAAGTTTATATTCAAATATCCACTTGGATTTGGTGTCACACAAAATTCAATTGAAATGTTTGAAGCTGAGGATACATTAAAAGCTCAATGGAAAAGTAATTAACTGTGCCACATGCGGCTGATCCTGCAGATTTGAGGTGTGAAATTATCTCCAATAAGATAAGAACCACAAACCCAAGTGAGTGCCTCCTTGTTTTCCTATTAATCTATTTTTATTGATTTTGAATGCACTTTTACTATAGCATGTAATAATTTTGAATCTAATCACTTTATTTAAGCATATAATCTAAAGCAACCCCTGACAATGATTAAAGAAATTTTAATTAACATAGTTGCAAAACATCAGCATTAAAGTGTTAGTATATAATTGTAATACCATGTTCATGTAGTTACAAGTGTCAGCTTGCTGTACTCTACTCCACTTATTGTGGCGTGTACAGTAAGGACTATAGAAGTATTTTACACTTTAAAAAGTGTAAATAGACAATTTCCAATAAAAGCAATTACTTAAGTGTTTCTTAAACACTAAGTATCAAAAAAAACAGGTTATAACCCTGCTGCCAAAACTTCTATTAAGGGATTTAAATCCTAGAAGGGCTAACCAGATTGATACACGGTTCTTCCAATCTAATTAAAAGTATTTAATTGATTGGGGGGGATTTGGTTGAGGAATTTTAACTATTTAAGATAGTATATAAATAAAGGCCAGTCCTCCTTACTTACAGGAGAAGGTGAGCGCCTTTGTAGCTTATAATAAGTTATCTAGTGTGTGTTAAAATTGATGGGGGGAGGATATCTTCAATTTGGTGAAGAGACCTCCTCCTTAAATAATAAAATATTTGTATTAATTCCTCTGCAATTTAATTGTCAGTGGGGATTGGGGCAATATTGACAGGTGATTCTGATCAGCCTGTTCGTGGTAAGATGGGAAGCATGGTGTCATTGTTAATTAAAATGTCACCATGTTTATTAATTAACTTAATTTAATGTTTATTTTTCTCAATTAAACTAAGTAATTCTTAATCACATGTACTTGTAACTTCCTTTGGGGTTAGAGCTTGAAAAAGCGCTTGCTCTGGAGAGTTAATCATGTGGGATTTAATTTACAAGTATTTACTGCATAATTAATATACTTTACATAAAGATTTACCCTTATTCATGTGTAAGTTTTATACTATAAATTACTATGGGTTAATCTTGGATCTTCCAGGATTTTCAAGAAGAAAACTATGCCAATAAATGGTTCTTAATCTATTTATTGCATGTTTGAAAATTAATTTTCCAAAGATTTTCATAAATTAAATTATCCTTATTTTTAGTAAAAATTAGATATAATTTAAATAAATGATTTTTATTCAATGTGGTCATGAGTGTGGCTTGAACTCAGGTCCTTATGTCAATGACATTTATTACTGAGCCAGTCTCTTACTGTTAGACTATTGTACCATTTGATAAAATGATAAGGTCTAAATTCCGTTTTGTTCAGACTATAAAAATTAATAAATAAAGAATAATAATAATTATTCAAGCTTGCAGTTTTCAAGTATTACATGTTACATTATTACATGTTACATAATACATGTAATATCTTGGTGGCTGACAACAAGCTTGAACTGAATAAGTAAAGATCATTAAGCATATTCAATGTCAACATCTAGCCACTCTCTTGATTACCAACTGAGTCCCAAACTTGGATTCCTCAGACTCAACAAGAACCACTTCAAATCCCATCATCACATCAAACACGTCCCTTAATCAACCATCAAGAACACTAACTGCCAAATCATATCCAGTAGTGTACTTGGTCTAGAAGCAAGACAATCTAGGAGGAGCTTAGTTTTAATTCAAGTGGAGGTACTTGAGAAATTTCTTCCATTGTGTTATTTTTTCTCTACCTTAAGAACCTCCTTCTATTTTTGAAATAAGCTAAAAACCTTTTTCCCCACATTCGTTTAGGCTTTTGATTATTACTTTTATTTCCTTATTATATCTTCAAACTGTTTCATTCCTAGAGTAATTACAAGGATTAGATAATAAGAAGGTATTTATTTTATTATTACTATCTCACTCAATTGTTTCATGATATCTAATTATTTCCATCAGTTGTTCTATTGAGCTCAGTTTCTTTAATACTATTAGTGTTTTGAGTACAGCTGAAATAAAGTGAAATAACCAGAAAATATTACATTAAAGTGAGTTAAAAGTAGAGCCAGTGACAAGCAATTTGGACAAGCATTTACCTGACAGATAATGCAGGTCCAACAATAATAAAATGGGATATGCCTACCCAATAATAATACTAAGACTCAAAAAACATAGGAGACAGCCAATCTCATTCCCTGCTTTTTTCAGCAAGTAATCCTGCTGTCAGGAATGCAAGAAGTGACAGCCAATTTTATGCATAATAATCCATGCAGAACTGAATCAATAGTACAAGTTTGACCTTTGTAAGGACCCTAGACTCTCTTCCCCAGCCTTTAAAGTCATTTTAAACTTCTATGTGGAACTTCCACAACTTCCCTTAGTTCCCTGGCTGGTACCTAACCAGCCAGTTCTAATCCTTAACATTGAGTTACATTGAAGATTCAGGAGGTTTTTGGATGTAACTCAAGCAGAGGTGCCCATCAATTCATTTCCCTCATTTCATTCTCTTTCTTCTTATTCTCAATCTCAATATGTTGATCTTATCAATTTTTCTTTGTCTCCTTCACACATGTTAACATCCATTAATCCTTCTTGGAATAATCTTCCATTGTTGTTTTTGTTGAGCATTAGTTAGGATTAGAACATAAGGTGGCAGATAAAATCTTTCTGTTTTTCTTTGTCTGTTTGATTTATCCTGTTCACTCACTGTCATGTCCTTTATTTCTCTCCGTTTGCATTGTTTATTATTACTATTAGCTGTTATGATACTGTTGCAATGGAGTTCTTGATCACATGATTCCTGCAGCTTTTCCCAAGCATCCCTGTTGTTTCTTCTTTCAAGAATATAAATTTTATTCATTCCTTTTCTCATTAGAACATGTGGATTAGCAATCACGTGGATCAAGTACTGGTTTAAGTCAAAACATGTGGATTAGCAATCACGTGGATCAAGTACTGGTTTAAGTCAAAAATTCGCGGCAATGATGTGGAATAATGCAGATTGATCATGGATATTTCGCCGCGCCTAATTATCAAGGCCAGTTATGCAGCGTTTACTTAACCATAGCCCAGATCGAGATTGTTTTGAACAATTGTCAAAAGGAATATTCAATTATTTGACAAACCCACGCTGGATGGTGTTATAGAATGAGATGTGTTGCGAGTGAGCAGAGTCACCTGCGTTTGCATTGGTTTATCTTCACCGCGCGGTCTGGCGCTGCATTCAAGTGGTGTGAACAACCTTCACGCCACCTGATGGAAGTGGATGCTGTGGGGTGCAGCAACTTTGTTATGCTGGTGCTCTGAGAGCGACAAGGTGCTCAAGGTGGTTGGGTGATGCAAACGAACTTAGCATCAATCTGAGATAGGGTTTCACGAGGTGTGATGTGTGTATTACTGAAAACAACCCCACAAACAGCCAGCGCTTGGGAAGGTACAATAAAATGACGAAACAAGAATTACGCGCCTTGCAAGAAGTATCTGAAAAATTGAGAGGATGGGCATTTCAGCTTACATAAGGACCAAGAATTTGTTATTCGTAACTCACTAATTAGATGGCAATTGCGCAGCCATTAGATGGAAAGTCCAGCGCCTACGCCGACACCACCAAGGCCGACGCCAGCTCCAACACCAAGGCCACCGAAGCCGAGACCACCAAGTCCGAGTCCACCACCGACACCCAGTCCGCCTAATCCAACACCTGCTCCTATACCCATACCTCCAAGGCCTACGCCAGCTCCAAGGCCTCCGAGGCCAACACCTCCGCCTACACCTAATCCGCCAAGCCCAATACCTGCTCCAATGCCGAGACCTCCGAGTCCTACACCAGCTCCGAGCCCTGCGTGGTAACCCATTCCGCTTCCGTATCCCATTCCTGGTCCGTAAGCTGATCCGTAAGCTGGTCCGTATGCGTAACCGCCGGAGGGATAAAATGCACCGTATCCTCCGGGGTAGCCAGCAGGATGAGCGGGACGAGGTAAGTATCCGCCTGAGGGTCTGCCGTGGCCATGTGCGTGAGCATGCGCGTTGGCTTGCGCAAAGGCATCAGCGTCACTTGATCCTTGGAATCGAGGAGGCGGGAATTGGGGGTTTTGGGCACCTATCGGGGCCTGAAAGGATGGGATTGGTGGCATTTGGGATGGGTTAGCACCTGGAATCTGAGGCTTGCCGTTCAAGCTGGGCATCTGTGTTGCTCCACTGGATGTCGGTGAGGTAGAGGTAGGGATCTGAGAAGACGGGGGGCCGTTGAGCTGGCCGTCAACGGGTCCCATCATTGGGGGAGAAGGGAACTGTGACATGGCTGGTTGCCCATTTCCTCCTGTTTGTGGGGGGAGAGGCATTGGGGGGCCGTTGGGGCCACTGGGTTGACCACCGGGTTGAGTTGAGGAGGGCATTGAGGGTGGACTAGGACCAGTCAATTGCCCTTCACTCTGTGGAGATGGTCCATTGACTTGTCCACCAAACTGAGGCATGGAGGGCATCGAAGATCCGTTGGGTTCCATGGGGGGCATCGAAGGTCCGTTGGATCCCATGGGGGGACTCGAAGGTCCGTTGGATCCCATGGGGAGACTCGAAGGTCCGTTGGATCCCATGGGGGGCACCAAAGGTCCGTTGGATCCCATGGGGGGCACCGAGGGTCCGTTGGATCCCATGGGCGGTGTCAGAGGAGTCATAGGACCTTGAGGGTTCACTCCATATGATGGTGGAAACAGTGTTAGTACGCAGTTTTGGGACTTTCATAGAATGGAACACGCATTTGGCTGACCTGAGGAGGGGGTTGGCTGGCCGGAAGTAGTTGCCGACGAGCCGGATGACGCAGAACTTGAAGGACCGGTTGGGAAAGGGCCTGAAGGTGTTTTGTGTGTTAGCGATGCAATTTGCGAACGTGAGCTGTGTAAAGAACATACCAACGATGGTTGACCCTGCAGCTCCCGAAGACGACATGTCGCCCATGTCACTGTCAGACGAATCGATCGGCCCAGAGATACCTACAGGGAAGTTGCCGGTAGCTCCTACAATTCCATGGGCAGCTGCATTCGCCGCAGCGTCAGCCTGGGCGTCTGCTGGCATTTGCGATGGCAGTCCACCAGGAGAACTGGGGAAGCCAGCCGGCTTGGAGCCGGTACCAGCGGCTGCAGCAGCTGCGGCGCTAGCTGCGGCCGAAGCGGAAGGAGGCGGTCCGGCAGCTGGAATGGGGCTAGCGGGCAGGTGAGTAGGTGCGTTGGCCGAGGAAGCATTGGGTGAACCAGACGCCTTGGAGTTAGCAGCGGCTGATGCAGCAGCGGCTGCACTTGCATCGGCGGATGGTCCAGCGGGCTGAATGGGTGCATGGGCTGAGGCAGCAGCTGTCGCTTTGGCTTCAGCTGATGCAGACAGCGGTGGCCCGGGAGGTGGGGCTTGGCCGGCCCATTGTGAATGAGCATGTGCAGCGGCGGTGGCGCTTGCTGAGGCGTCACTGTTCGAAGTCGGGTCACTGCAAATGGGACCAAGGTTGAGCTACTTGATTGTATATTTGATGTGAAATAACTAAAACTCACTCCTTGGTGGCTCTGCGATCAGTCGACACGGGCGATGAAGTTACACCTGAGAAGCATGGAAAGGAGCAAGTCAATTAGAGATAGTCTCTGGTGGCAATTGTGAGGGGAGACAAACCAGTGTAGAAGGCGAACGCAATGGCGAGGGTGATGAATTGCATGTTAGAAGTGGTAGGGTGGTGGGAATATGGGGAATACTTCAAGCAAAACGCGCGAAAGTAAGTGTGTAAAGTCTGTACCTGACAGAATATTAATAAGGGTGGAAATAACGATAAGGCTGAGTGATTGAGTGATTGATCGATCAAGATGATAGTTCTGGGGGATGGATCAATAGGCCTAACCAGTTGGCTGGCTTTATAGCTTTGGCCAAGCTGCTGGCACTCATACTTGACTGCTTCCCCATGATTAGATCCCAGAGTCTCGCATCTGGCCTCAATCCATGTTTGTCCGCGCCTTTATCGATCAGAAGTGAGGAGACGGTGGCGAACGCGTAATACCCAGAGGCAACTTGGCTCGAGCCGACGCGGAAAGGCTCGTCATCGCTTGAGACTCTGTTCATATCAAGGTAAGCTGAAGATGACAAGCTGAAAGGAGAGCAGGTCGTCTGTGCAGTCGATCTCGGCGTTACCTCGAGTACAGTACGCTGTGGATGGGGTTAGGTCCAGCCTGGTGTGGATGAGACATATTTATTTGATTTGATGGATAAGTCATCCTTCCATGTGCAAAGTTTTGATGGTTCACCATCGAGGACTTGGACTTTGGTAGTCCATAAACAACAAACGTCGGGTATATATAATTACACGAGAATTTCTCGCCCTCTAGAATATACCAGCGACATTGATGTCAAAACTAAGCAGAAGGACAAGGCAAACTAGGCCCGACATGGATCACAGACGGCCAGTGAACTCTCACATCGTGTTGTAAACAGTTTCCGTCCCGCGTGGTATTGCCGTGTACTTATAAGAGAGTTTTACATGTGGTACCACAAGGGCTATTATTAAGCGCTATGGACATGGCAGACCGTAGGGGTGTTGTAGACGTCACTCTTAGGGCTCACCTAGACCCCCCGTGATTTATATAACCTAGTTCCTGATATTTATACACATGCCATGAGATACAAGCTTCTTTCTTGTCTGGTCCACGTCAAGTCATGAGCCCTTCAAAGAAAATCCCACAGATATCCTCTTCCTTCATATGTTCCAAAAAAAATGAAAATCCATCTGTTGGAATTCTGTTTTTCCAGTCATTCCTAAAAGTCCCTTCTCACTTTATAATTTCATTGATAGCTATGATTAGTTGGACTGAGTGTTTTTTCTTGACTCTATATGACTGTTTTTCAATAATTTAACACACAATTGTAGGCTTTGATCCCTGTTGTAATAGTAATTTTTTGGTGACTCAGTAAGACTCAAATCAACATTCTTTTTCCATCTTCTTACATATTACTTAATCCATTATGACTCTTAGTCATTATCCTTCAACCACTTTTTAATCAGTGCTGAGTGGGTATTGCATTCCATTCATGTGGTTCTTTCATACACACATACTACTTTGTTACTGTACCAATTGAGCTAGTAGTTCATTCATCCTGTGAGAATTGTGGTACAGGGTTTCTATCCTCTATAATACTCAATGATACAGGTTATCAAATATGACCAAATCCACTATTATGTAATTGACTAGTTTTCAAAAAGCCACAATTTTTACAACATGCTGCTGTTGGTCCTTCATCTAAAACCTTTTGGAGCTCTCAAATGTGTTTTCTTGTTTTTGGATAATTGACTGGGTTCAAAAGTGGATTTGGCTATATTTGTTACCCCCTTATATTGTATTTTGACTGGTCTTGCTGAAAGCACAAACTAAACTTTGATGCACTGAGGAAAGCATGTAGTTTTCAAATTTCAGGAATAAAAAACTTTGGTACAGCCCTTTAGCCCTTTTTTCCCCTTATAAAACTGTACAGTTACCATATAGCTTTCCCAATACCCTTTTCAAGCACTCACAACTGTCATTTTTCTACCCTTGATTATCCTCAAGTTTCCCCTAGGATTATTAGTAGTAATTAATAACCCTTCTTTTCTTGAGAATCTTCCCCACCTTGTTTCTAGGATTTAAACCACCCTGTTGTACCTGTTGTGAACAGGCCTCAGTGTTTTCAAAGTTATCCAAGTCCTCCACATTTTTCAAGATACCTTACTTGGAGTGATCTATGTTGTGGGTGTAGAGTGCATAAAGTATGTATTTCCCTTCTCCCATCCAACTCTGCTGTCTCATGGGAGAGACTTGGGACTGCGGCAAGTAGTAGGAAATGTAACCCCTTACTGGGTGTTTGTCAGCTTGCTACTAGTTCAGAGACAACCTGACTAGAACAGAAATAAACATAAAATAAAAAATATAGTATTAATCATTTAACAAAAGGTAATAAATGATTAATAATAACATAAAGCAATAAAAAAAGTGATATGTTAATAATAAATATATTGTTACATAGTAAATTAATCTACTATAAAACTAAAAAAAATAGGCTCCTGGAGCCAAACAAACCATGCAAGGTTTGTACCGTATCAATACATGCAACCTAACGGGTCGATGTTGGCCCATTAGGTTGCATGACACAGATCACGGATCTTGGCGTCGATCCGTGTCTTTCTACAAGTCCCTCCCCCCAAAATTGGGGGCTATGTACTTGTAATAAATAAACAAATACAATATTAAGTATAAAACAATGAATATTTTAATAAATAATAAAATAAGTGGAACTATTATTTCATAATATTGAAGAGCGTTTAAAATAACCTAGGGTACTTCAGCCAAAGTACCCCAGATAACTTAAAAATTCTAGTGGTAAAACAACTTGAAAGAATATTACCACTAAAAGCGCTGAAATAATTATTATACATTAAAATTTAGAATAAAAAACATGAATACATATACAAAACCACGGAATAACAATGTATTTAAATCAAAACATAATAAAATAAATATATATGACATTAATTATATAAGTATATAATACTAGTAATATACTATATTATCTATGTATTTATTTATTTTATTAAAAACCAAGTACACTAAGGATGCTTCAGAGGGACAGAGACCACGAGCAAGAGGAAGGAAATAACATGAGAACATCCCAATAATAATAATTAAACAACTGTTTAAAAGAAATGTATTACATCCTTAGTGGGAAATTATCTGTTGACAGATCCCTGCAGTCATGCATTCTCAAAGAGCCTGCATGAAAGGGATCAAATAAGAAGCTCTTGAAGCGCCCACAGAACAAAAAAATAAATGTATTTCACATTGTACACAATACAAAACAATTAAACTCTGACAAATGTGATCAACAACTACATGTGACATTTAATCAATACATTTTGACATGTAATTAAAACCTTTGATCCACACATCTAACAAACCTTGTCAGAGGTTCAGAAGCGCCTCAAGATGCCAGAAAATAAGCTTAGACAGGCTGTACCAATATTAGACAGCCTGTACATATGGAAATTTGATTAAACAACTACATACATTTATATTAAATCTTAAACCCTTCCTTTTATTTTTCCCATAGCCAAAAATACATCCTGTGTTTCGCCATCAGGGCTCCAGAAAGGCATTTAAGGAGCCCTTGTTCCCCCTGTATTTTGGAGGATCATGCTTTAATATATATACTACAGCCTTTACCCACTTACATAGCTTTACAAGTGTTATTCTGTCTGGTAAGGTCCTATTATCTGTTCTTTAGCCCCTTCTTACTCCCTTGAAATTTCCCAGTGTCCATCCAGCTCTTCCAACACCCTTTCCAAGCGCTTCCAACTGTCCAATTTCCCCCTGGAAGAACCTCAAGTCTGTTAAAGGTAATTTATTACTAGTAAGTAGATAAACCTTTCTCTTGAGATTCTCCCCCATCTTTTATCTGGGATTCAAACCACCCCTGTTTACAGGCCCCAGTGTGTTCAGGTACCTAAATCCTCTGCTTGCAAGATACCTTTGAGGGATTAAACAACCCCTGATTTATCAGGCCCCTCTTGTTTTTAATTATATTTAATATAATTAATTATATCTTCTTATAAAGATCCCCACATTCCACATATCCTTTTGGAATTACCCCTCTTATATTTTATCCCAGAGCTTTCAGCTCTTTACCATCTATTTTTGCACCCTGTGTAGCTAGAAGGAGTACTCCTTGGCATCACAGAGGCTGACAGTGTTATGGTCTGAACTGGGGAGAGGAAGGCACTGGGGCTCTGGGGTTTCTGGGGTTTTGGGATCCTATAATGTATATTGCAGGATGAGGAAGGGATGTGGATCCTCTTCCTGACAGACTATATAGTGGCCTGTCTGTGACATGTACAGTGCCTAGACAAAAGTTTTCGTCGCGGGTTTTTTTTTTTTTTTTTTTTTTTTTTTTTTTTTTTTTTTTGTGAAATGTTAGTGAAACTTACTGACTGTTCTAATCCATCCGAGTTGGATTTCCTCCTTCAAAGTTACATACAACCAACTTCGTTGGCGATCAATCAACGGAAAAGGTTAGTTTTTCTTCTTAATTTTCATCTTCAATCTTACTGATGTTGTTGTTTTGTTTCTTTTTTAGATGACTAGGCGTCATCACTCAACCAAACAAAAAGCCAACGTTGTTGGCATGGCGGCCGCAGGGATGACGACGACGTCGATTGCACATAGGCTCAACATGCCACGATCGACCGTCTCCACGATTGTAGCCCGAGAGGCAATCCGAGGCACCGTTGCCACCGCACCACGATCTGGCAGGCCTCGCAAAACCGACGAGAGGGATCTGCGTCACCTCAAGAAAAAAATAATAATAATAATAATAATAAAAAAAAAAAATAAAAAAAAAATAAAAAAAAAACAATTTTTTCTTTTATAATTACTCTTCCCCACTCTCAACGCTCCCCGTACCACTTTTTTTTTTCTCAAAAAAAATTTATTAAAAAATGTAAAAAATTAGTGAAAACTTTGTTAATTTTTAGTATTTTTTTATTACCATTTGTAGTTACAAAAGTGGTAAATTCATACTTATCAGTCCTTGAGGACCCAGTAAGAAAAATGTCCCGTGGCAATTTTTTTTTTCCTTTTTTTTAAAAAAAAAAAACTCCCCCGACGAAAACTTTTGTCTAGGCACTGTACATGATAGACTATCTACATGTGGTGTGGGATCTGGTGCGGGCGGGCCCGCAATATGGCTCATGACACTATCCTCCTTTTAATTCTTAATCCTCCACTCATTTGCCAATAAACCATAAAAAAATTTCCACCTCTTATCAATTCCGTCCCTCACTTCCTTCTCCGCGTCCGCCAATGAGTAGTTGTTGCATCCCGAAATCTTGGATTAAATCCTGCTACTAATTCCTCACAATTCTTCAAGTTTTCTGCCTTTTCCCATGAGTTCTATTCTGCTCCAACTCCCTTCCAGCTGACCAGGTAGTGGGTCTTCCTGCTTCGCCTCCTACAGTCCAGTACCTCTTTGACCTCCCACTCGTCCCCGCCATCTACTGTAATTGGTTCTGGGTCCTCCTTCCGCCGTTTCACAATTTTGTTGGGTCTGTGTTTTCAGAGTATTGACACGTGAAATACAGGATGTACCCCCCGCATGGATATAGGGAGTGTCAGCTTATATGCGGATTTTGAGATTCTGTTACAGATAGAAAAAGGTCCCAGCCATCTATGTTCCAATTTTGGGCTGGGGCGGGTTGTTGAAATGTTGCGGCCGTCTAGCCATACTTCGTCCCCTACGTCCCATTCCGGTGTTTCCCTTTTTTTCTTGTTGACTTGGCCTTTCATTGTCTCTTGTGCCTCTTCTAGTCAATACTTAAGTTCATCTTGAAGCTCCGCAAGGTGGTGGAGTTGGTCTTCCACTGCGGGAATGCATTGTTCTGTTGAGGGGGTTCCGCTGTATGCCAGGTTGAATCCGTAGTTGGCTTTGAATGGGGAAACTCCTGTCAATGTGTGGTCATTATTGTTGTAAGCAAATTTGTCCATTGGGAGGAGCAGGGCCCAATCGTTTTGTTGGTAGCAAACAAAGTGCCACAGGTATTGCTTGACCGCCTTGTTGGCTATTTTGGATTGTCCATCTGTTCTTGGGTGTTACGCTGTGGAGGGTTGCAGTCTAATTCCCATGCGGGAGCTCAATTCACGTGTGATTTGGGAGATAAAAATACTTCCCCTGTCCAAGACAATTGTTTTGGGGGTTCCATGCAGTTTCCATACATGTTCCGCCATCAGTTCCGCTAGTTGCTCTGCATTCATGGTTTTCCTGCATGGGATGAAGTGCGCCATCTTGGTCAGTTGGTCTACTACTGTCAATATACTGTCAGTTGAGTGGGATTCAGGGAGATCGGTGATTAAATCATAGCTAATGTCTGTCCACGGGCCTGCGAGGATTGGGAGGGGTTCTAAGGTTCCAAATGGCCGTTGGGTGCTAGATTTTACTCCTTGGCAGGAATTGCAGCCGTCCACGTACTGGTTGACAAATCTCTTCATCCCATTCCACACAAAACTCCTGTGTACCAATGCTAACGTGCGGGATCTGCCTGGGTGGCCTGCGGACTTTGTGTCGTGTCTACTTTTGAGGATTGTTGCCCACAATGCCGTGTCCGCTGGTACCACTATCCATCCCTTGTTGTAGAGTACCCTGTCTGCTTATGCGGACTTGGTGTGGTTCCCTGATGGCTTCCGCAACAGCTTAATCCAATCGGTCAATTTTGGGTCAAGCAGGGTCAGTTCTCTAATCTTGGCAATGATCTCAGGGTCAGATAGTGCTAGGTTGTCCGTTCCTGCTTTTATCAAAGCTGTTCCCATTACGTCAACCTCAAACCAATGTTCTCCGTCTTCTATTCCAATTGATTTGTCCAGAAACCAGCTGTCCACTTCTGCGCATTCTGCGACCTCCTCAAACGTCCGCTCTGTGATGTTACTTGGTTTCAAAAGTTGACCAAAATTCAGTTTTTCTCCCGGTGTTGGGGCAAGGTCTGGTCTGCAGGATAGGGCGTCTGGTTTTGTTGATTGGCATCCTGGTTGAAATATGATCTCAAAGTCAAAACATCCCATGGCCTCCGCCCATCTTTCCTGTCTTGTCAGCCTGGGTGTGGAACTAACCGTGGTTATAGGTTGTAACTAAGGTAGGTTGATGGTTTGAAGTGGTTTGGGTAATGGTTAAGTCCTGTAAAAAAGGAACTTCCTCAATCAGTAAGTCTTGTCTGAGAGGCTTGCTCTAATTGCTCTAATTAGGTGCATCCAAATCAATACAAAATCAATACAAAGTATTAACAGGCATCCAAGGAGAGACTCAACTTGGGTTTGTGGTGACTACCTTATTGAAGGTAGGTTGTGGCCAATTCTTGAGGTAATAACAGTATTAAACTGTAGATTATCCAGAATTGGGGGATTGTTGGAGAATGGGGAACTAAGCAAGGTAAATAACTCTAAGGTATGTACTGTGCTGTGGTGTTCTAAATATTCTCTGGGGGATAAACAACTTTTTACAGTCTGTTTATATATTGTAAGAGCTCCTCAGGGGGAACTGTGAGCGCTTCCAGAACCTGGGAGGTACTGTGTAACTTCAGGGACAAGACAGATCCTTTTGGGAGGATTTGTTAATGTTTATGATGTGATTTCTACTAAGGCTGTGTTATGGGACACATCTTGGATCAGTAATCCTTAGTGTGATTGGATCAAATCATGACATTTGTATTTAATGATCTGTTATTAATATTATTAAAGATAATAACTTATAATGACATCATTTATTATTGGTACATCTTATAAGTATTAATTATTATAATATTAATAAGTTCGTTTATTAGGGGGTATCAAATATGACCAAAACCACGATTATCTAATCAACGGGTTTCATGAAATCCACAATTATGAAACCAGTGGATAAAAATTCCAAATAATGCCATTATTTGCACTAGACGTGTCAAGTATCAACAACAAAAACCCCAATATAATTAAAAAAAACCATGATTCTCCACATTTCAACCAATCAAAACTCAGGATACAAACTTGCAATATACAACCCCAATACAATCAATAATCCTCCACAATTCAACCCCAACCAACAATACATTGTTGCCAATACAACTCCACCCAGTCACAAACCCAAACTTGTTCTTCAGTTTTCCTCAAAATTTGGTAAGTTTAGTCAATTATAAACTTGCTTGCAGAAAAAACATTAATCAATCATTCCCTGATCCCAGAACAATGCTTATCAAAAAAATGAATAAATTCATCACTGGAAAAGGAAAAGTGATACCAAAGAAGTCAGCAAGCAGGAAGAAACCCATCAAGAAGCAAGCACAACATGTCTCTGAAAACGATACATCCGGAAAAACTTCTTCTCACCTAAAGAAGGATGACTTCCTCATAATCATCGACTGGCTCAAAATCCAAAAGAGTTACGATTTTTGCTTTGGAACTGGTAAGGCACCGGCGGTTGGAAGGCCAGCCAAAGGGAAGATTAACGGATTCGAGCTTATGGCAATCAATCTGAGAAATCAATCCCCTTCACAAATCAATCTAACCCCCAGGCAGATGAAAGATCGTTTTAACAGCTAGAAGGACAAGTACAAGAAAACAAGTACCCAATCCCTCTCCACTGGCTTTGGACTCACCAATGAAGACCAATTGGCAGGAATTATCACCATTGACGAGAAGCTTGACAAAATGTGTTCACATTTCCATGCTATGCATCAGCTGATGGGGAAGAAACCGTTTGTGACGCCCTTGTACAAACTCGATGCTCAAAACGGTGATGAGAGCTCTGACTCTTCTGGCCCCAAGGACAACAACTTGGACAAAAATGTTGAGAAAGATGACTCAGATAATGTATCTGTGGATTCCAATAACTATAGGGCTCCAGTTGTAAGATTGATCAGTTGTTTCATCTTTCTTGATAATTGCTAATATATTCAATATTGTTTATACGTGATGACTCAGTCAGCAATCTTGGGCCCTTTAGAAACTGGTGAGAATAGGTCTGAAGGAGGCAAGGACGGTGAATAGGTGTGTTTGAATTTCTTTTGATTACTTATGCAATTTTTTCTTCAAACAATCCACCTTGCCACTAAATCATTTGAGAAGGAGTTGGGCCATTAAGGGTTTGTGACAATCAATCAGATGAAAATGAAGTGTTGTAAATTTTATATTGAAAAAGAAGGTGACAGTGGCTCCTGGCAATGATATTTATCCCCTCCATCCTCCTCACTAATGTGCCGTGACTGTTCTTGATCAAGAGGAAGAGCACATCACCAATGTATGTTACAGTTCTTGCTTGATCTTTGACCAGTCACTGGCACATCAGATTGGATTGGGAATTGGATGTGGGGAGCTTCTTGAGTTCGGCTGGGTCCAGAGGCCAAAGATTTCTCCCCTCCTTCCTCCTCACTAATGTTCCGTGACTGTTCTTGATCAAGAGGAAGAGCACACCACCAATGGACGTTACAGTTCTCACTTGATTGTTGACCAGTCACTGGCACATCAGATTGGATTGGGGAGGGGATGGGGTCCTGCAGTCGGTTGGGTTCAGAGGCCAAATATTCCTGCCGTTCCAACCAAGTACGTGTCGTGAGCCATGGTTTCTTGCTGAGGTTTGGCAAATCTTGTGACATTTTGAGGAGGTAAGGGCTCCTGAGGGTCCAGACAAAAGGAAATTGGCCGAGTCCAAGTCAGTTCAAAATCAATCAATTATAAAATTATCATGGCAGCCCCTACTTACCTTGAGAGGTGGTAGGGACTCCTGAAGGGGTTGTTGTTTGATTTCAGTGTAAAAAAAAAATCCAGGCTCAATCGGTTTCAAGCCTGGATGAGAAAAAAAAATGTCAATTGTCTTCCTTGCTTGATCAGTAACCTGATCAAGCAAGGAAGATGGAAGCCATGAAACAAAGAAAATACAGAGCCCCTACTTACCTTGAGAGGTGGTGGGCTGGCCTCCGCCCATCTTTCCTGTCTTGTCAGCCTGGGTGTGGAACTAACCGTGGTTATAGGTTGTAACTAAGGTAGGTTGATGGTTTGAAGTGGTTTGGGTAATGGTTAAGTCCTGTAAAAAAGGAACTTCCTCAATCAGTAAGTCTTGTCTGAGAGGCTTGCTCTAATTGCTCTAATTAGGTGCATCCAAATCAATACAAAATCAATACAAAGTATTAACAGGCATCCAAGGAGAGACTCAACTTGGGTTTGTGGTGACTACCTTATTGAAGGTAGGTTGTGGCCAATTCTTGAGGTAATAACAGTATTAAACTGTAGATTATCCAGAATTGGGGGATTGTTGGAGAATGGGGAACTAAGCAAGGTAAATAACTCTAAGGTATGTACTGTGCTGTGGTGTTCTAAATATTCTCTGGGGGATAAACAACTTTTTACAGTCTGTTTATATATTGTAAGAGCTCCTCAGGGGGGAACTGTGAGCGCTTCCAGAACCTGGGAGGTACTGTGTAACTTCAGGGACAAGACAGATCCTTTTGGGAGGATTTGTTAATGTTTATGATGTGATTTCTACTAAGGCTGTGTTATGGGACACATCTTGGATCAGTAATCCTTAGTGTGATTGGATCAAATCATGACATTTGTATTTAATGATCTGTTATTAATATTATTAAAGATAATAACTTATAATGACATCATTTATTATTGGTACATCTTATAAGTATTAATTATTATAATATTAATAAGTTCGTTTATTAGGGGGTATCAAATATGACCAAAACCACGATTATCTAATCAACGGGTTTCATGAAATCCACAATTATGAAACCAGTGGATAAAAATTCCAAATAATGCCATTATTTGCACTAGACGTGTCAAGTATCAACAACAAAAACCCCAATATAATTAAAAAAAACCATGATTCTCCACATTTCAACCAATCAAAACTCAGGATACAAACTTGCAATATACAACCCCAATACAATCAATAATCCTCCACAATTCAACCCCAACCAACAATACATTGTTGCCAATACAACTCCACCCAGTCACAAACCCAAACTTGTTCTTCAGTTTTCCTCAAAATTTGGTAAGTTTAGTCAATTATAAACTTGCTTGCAGAAAAAACATTAATCAATCATTCCCTGATCCCAGAACAATGCTTATCAAAAAAATGAATAAATTCATCACTGGAAAAGGAAAAGTGATACCAAAGAAGTCAGCAAGCAGGAAGAAACCCATCAAGAAGCAAGCACAACATGTCTCTGAAAACGATACATCCGGAAAAACTTCTTCTCACCTAAAGAAGGATGACTTCCTCATAATCATCGACTGGCTCAAAATCCAAAAGAGTTACGATTTTTGCTTTGGAACTGGTAAGGCACCGGCGGTTGGAAGGCCAGCCAAAGGGAAGATTAACGGATTCGAGCTTATGGCAATCAATCTGAGAAATCAATCCCCTTCACAAATCAATCTAACCCCCAGGCAGATGAAAGATCGTTTTAACAGCTAGAAGGACAAGTACAAGAAAACAAGTACCCAATCCCTCTCCACTGGCTTTGGACTCACCAATGAAGACCAATTGGCAGGAATTATCACCATTGACGAGAAGCTTGACAAAATGTGTTCACATTTCCATGCTATGCATCAGCTGATGGGGAAGAAACCGTTTGTGACGCCCTTGTACAAACTCGATGCTCAAAACGGTGATGAGAGCTCTGACTCTTCTGGCCCCAAGGACAACAACTTGGACAAAAATGTTGAGAAAGATGACTCAGATAATGTATC